>OZ038403.1:10856119-10882484 GCA_964036045.1 Eutreptiella sp. 'Long Island Sound 2002'
CCCCTCCCCTTCAAGCAAAGCCCTGCCCCCCCCCCCCCCCACACACTCTCACCAGAACTGACCTCGACCCACAATCGGGTCTCCAAAGACATGGCAGTACACAGCGGCTGTCGTGCCGCACGGTGGCCTCCCAGCCGTCGTGCACCCCGCCCCCGCCCCGTGCGGCTGCGCGATGGCCCGGCGGTGAGAATCCGGGGGCGTGACAACGAGCCCCAGGCCTCCCACGGCGGAATGGAGCCGGCGGGCGGTTGGCCGTCCGTTGATGGCCCACCGGGAACCGACGGCGGTCCCTCATCGGCCGCGCTCCAGCGGAAATGAGGCGGTGGTCGTTTCTGTCGCAGGAGGGGCAGCCCCGGTGGTCGTCGACCGGTGTCCCTGTCCGCGGTTCGCTGCCCGCGCGGCCCCGTTTGCGTGTCGTGCGGGGGGGCCTCGCTCGACTGGAGGCCACGCCCCCGCGACGCGTCTGCATCCGCTGCCCCAATCGTCACTTGTTTGACGCGATTGTGACGCCCGCCCCCCACAAAGACCGTGTCGCCGTGTTCGTATCTGTCGTGCCATGTTCACGCGTCCGCTTGTTCCACTGCAGCCGCCGGCCCCGTCTCGTGGGACAGGGCCCGTTCTGTGGGGAGCCGGACCCGTTTTGGTGTGCCCACACACACTCCGTTGCTGTGACCCCCGTTGCATGTGCATGCCCCAGACTCGCCAATTGTTTCCCGACAGGGCCACCGAGTTTCCACAGGAATCAGCCCTGTGCCCGTTGCCACTCAGTGGTATCTGCCCCTGTCACACCCAGAACTCAGGAAAAACCAGCTGTACTCAGTAGTATCTGCCCCTGTCACACCCACAACTCAGTAAGAACCAGCTGTACTCAGTAGTATCTGCCCCTGTCACACCCACAACTCAGTAAGAACCAGCTGTACTCAGTAGTATCTGCCCCTGTCACACCCAGAACTCAGGAAAAACCAGCTGTACTCAGTGGTATCTGCCCCTGTCACACCCACAACTCAGTAAGAACCAGCTGTGCTCAGTAGTATCTGCCCCTGTCACACCCAGAACTCAGGAAAAACCAGCTGTACTCAGCAGTATCTGCCTCTGTCACACCCACAACTCAGGAAAAACCAGCTGTACTCAGTAGTATCTGCCCCTGTCACACCCACAACTCAGTAAGAACCAGCTGTACTCAGTAGTATCTGCCCCTGTCACACCCAGAACTCAGGAAAAACCAGCTGTACTCAGTAGTATCTGCCCTGTCACACCCACAACTCAGGAAAAACCAGCTGTACTCAGTGGTATCTGCCCCTGTCACACCCAGAACTCAGTAAGAACCAGCTGTACTCAGTAGTATCTGCCCCTGTCACACCCAGAACTCAGGAAAAACCAGCTGCACTCAGTGGTATCTGCCCCTGTCACACCCACAACTCAGGAAAACCCAGCTGTACTCAGTAGTATCTGCCTCTGTCACACCCACAACTCAGTAAGAACCAGCTGTACTCAGTAGTATCTGCCCCTGTCACACCCAGAACTCAGGAAAAACCAGCTGTACTCAGTAGTATCTGCCCCTGTCACACCCACAACTCAGGAAAAACCAGCTGTACTCAGTGGTATCTGCCCCTGTCACACCCAGAACTCAGTAAGAACCAGCTGTACTCAGTAGTATCTGCCCCTGTCACACCCAGAACTCAGGAAAACCCAGCTGTACTCAGTAGTATCTGCCCCTGTCACACCCACAACTCAGTAAGAACCAGCTGTACTCAGTAGTATCTGCCCCTGTCACACCCAGAACTCAGGAAAAACCAGCTGTACTCAGTAGTATCTGCCCCTGTCACACCCACAACTCAGGAAAAACCAGCTGTACTCAGTAGTATCTGCCTCTGTCACACCCACAACTCAGTAAGAACCAGCTGTACTCAGTAGTATCTGCCCCTGTCACACCCAGAACTCAGGAAAAACCAGCTGTACTCAGTAGTATCTGCCTCTGTCACACCCACAACTCAGTAAGAACCAGCTGTACTCAGTAGTATCTGCCCCTGTCACACCCACAACTCAGGAAAAACCAGCTGTACTCAGTGGTATCTGCCCCTACCACACCCAGAACTCAGTAAGAACCAGCTGTACTCAGTAGTATCTGCCCCTGTCACACCCAGAACTCAGGAAAAACCAGCTGTACTCAGTAGTATCTGCCCCTCTCACACCCACAACTCAGTAAGAACCAGCTGTACTCAGTAGTATCTGCCCCTGTCACACCCAGAACTCAGGAAAAACCAGCTGTACTCAGTAGTATCTGCCCCTGTCACACCCACAACTCAGGAAAAACCAGCTGTACTCAGTAGTATCTGCCTCTGTCACACCCACAACTCAGTAAGAACCAGCTGTACTCAGTGGTATCTGCCCCTGTCACACCCAGAACTCAGGAAAAACCAGCTGTACTCAGTAGTATCTGCCCCTGTCACACCCACAACTCAGGAAAAACCAGCTGTACTCAGTGGTATCTGCCCCTACCACACCCAGAACTCAGTAAGAACCAGCTGTACTCAGTAGTATCTGCCCCTGTCACACCCAGAACTCAGGAAAAACCAGCTGTACTCAGTAGTATCTGCCCCTCTCACACCCACAACTCAGTAAGAACCAGCTGTACTCAGTAGTATCTGCCCCTGTCACACCCACAACTCAGTAAGAACCAGCTGTACTCAGTAGTATCTGCCCCTGTCACACCCAGAACTCAGGAAAAACCAGCTGTGCTCAGTAGTATCTGCCCCTGTCACACCCAGAACTCAGGAAAAACCAGCTGTACTCAGTAGTATCTGCCCCTGTCACACCCAGAACTCAGGAAAACCCAGCTGTACTCAGTAGTATCTGCCTCTGTCACACCCAGAACTGAGGAAAAACCAGCTGTACTCAGTAGTATCTGCCCCTGTCACACCCAGAACTCAGGAAAACCCAGCTGTACTCAGTAGTATCTGCCTCTGTCACACCCAGAACTCAGGAAAACCCAGCTGTACTCAGTAGTATCTGCCTCTGTCACACCCAGAACTCAGGAAAAACCAGCTGTACTCAGTAGTATCTGCCTCTGTCACACCCAGAACTGAGTAGGAACCAGTTGCACAGCTCAGTAGGGCCGGGCTCTCAATGATGGTGTCCGAGCTGGCAGATGCAAGTGGCAAGCCTTCCCTGCACTGCAGCGGGACGATATTATGACTTCCCTCCGCTTTTCTTGTTTTGTGATTGTGCTTTGTACCCCCCACCTCCTCCGCTCCATGTCTGTGACGTCCTCATGGCCTGTCCTCTGTATCTGTTATGTTTCTGCTGGGCATGTGCCGCGAATCGCGCAGTGCCGGCGCGCGTCCAGCCTTCAGCCCGCTCTCTCTGTGTGCTGTGCGCGCGCCTGTGCGCGTTCATTGCTCGAACGGCGGCGCAACGGGGCTTACCACTCCGTTGGCCATTTTTTGTTGCCCTCACAGCGGTCCCTGAGGACGCCCTCAGCTATGTTTCGTTTTTTTTTTTAAACACTAAGCACCGCCGTTGGGGGCCTGAGGGAGCGCCCGAATTGCACCCTAACCGCCATCGGTTACCTTCCAGCCGCCATCGGTTACCTTCCAACTGCCATCGGTTACTTTCCAACCGCCATCAGTTACCTTCCAACCGCCATCAGTCACCCCGCCAACCACCGTCGGTTACCCTCCAACCGCTTCCAACCGCCGTCGGTTACCCTCCAACTGCCATCGGTTACCTTCCAACCGCCATCAGTCACCCCGCCAACCACGGTCGGTTACCCTCCAACTGCCATCAGTTACCTTCCAACCGCCGTCGGTTACCCTCCAACCGCCATCGGTTACCCCCCAACCGCCATCGGTTACCCTCCAACCGCCATCGGGTACCCTCCAAACGCCATCAGTTACCCTCCAACCGCTGTCGGTTACCTTCCAACCGCCATCAGGTACCCTCCAACCGCCATCAGTCACCCCGCCAACCACCACCGGTTGCCTCCAACAGCCGTTGCTGACCCTCCAACTGCTGGTCCGTCAACGCCAGCGTTTCTGTTTGTCTACTTTTCCAGTGAGGGACCGCCCTTCGGGCCCTGCGTGGCTCGGCACACGGCTCTGCTGCGCTTGCCTCCTACGCTCAGGAAGTGACTCAGCCGCTTTGCGCTAACCGATGACCTCCTGCTGATATCAGGTGGGCCACTTCGGCAGAGCCGCACGAAGTCAAGTGTCGTGCTGCACAGCTCTCGGCCAGACATGCCACTAGTGTCCGGCATGGGAATTGAATCTCGTTAGGAATGGGCCCCATACCATGTGCCACTCAGTGATATCTGTTCTGGCCGCACCCGGAACTCAGTAGGAACCAGCCGCACCCGATGTCTGAATCCGTTGGATCCAGCTCCTGTTGGTCACGCCTGACCTGGCGGACACGAGTGGCAAGTCTGCTCTAGGCCCAGTAATGTCTGCCATGCCATTGCCCAATTGCGATCTGGTCAGATCTGCTTTCACGTTGCATTCCACGTGGGGGGTGGGGGGTCCGGGCGTGTGTCAGAGGGTTTCCTGAAGGGAGGGGCTGCTGGCTTTTGGTTTGCGTTCCTGCGTCAAGGAAGTCCCGCACCGCCGCCGGCGGTTGATCGCCACCCGGCGGTTGGTGGCCCATCGCTAGCGCTTGCTTCCCAACCGCCCGACGGTTAACCCTCCAACCGCCAGCAGCTGATGGTCAACCGACGACCAGTTGGCGGTTTGTTGGCGGTTGTCACAGGGTGGTATTCTACATTCGAATGGTGGTTGTTGTACGCCTTCTGCTGCGCACTGTAAGTTTTCTTGCGGGCTCTTCGGGAGTGGTACCAATTTCGCACTGCAAAGTTATGGGACATGATCTGTTGTTTTTCTACAGTAGGAAAATGCTTCGAGTGTGTATGGGTGTGTGTCGCATGTGTGCGTGCGGTTGTGCGTGCGCGCGCGCGCGTGCGTCCGTGCGTGCGTGTGTGTGCGCATGCACGCGTCTTTTGTCGTCAGTCCCTGCAGCAGCCGTAACCGCAGCAGCCCCGTCGCACGCTTGCTCTCCCCAGCTCCCCTCTTCTAATTGGCCCCCCACCTGCAGCCCCATTGATGTCAGGTGGAACTTGTACAGTGGCATTGCGCAGCATCGTTCAACCGCAACAACAACAGCGATGACCGCGACGGACTTTTGCCTGGAACTTTCCGGGGGCGCCTGCCCATCCTGCAGCTTCACCTGGCGCCCCCCCCCCCCCCTGTGCTGGAAGCCGACCTTGAAGGCAGTGCGTGCCCCGCGTGCGCTCTGCGCGCGGGCGACAGCCGTGGGCACCCTCCGTCTCGGAGTTGGGGGAGTGGCCGGGCTGGGCGATGGGTGGACCTCCGCAGTGCAGTCCTCTGACTTGGCACTCTTCAATGCCCCGTTTGCCCCTTGGCTCCGCTCAGTCTTGACCATTGAACGCGCCAAAACGGCCGGAACGAACCCGCGCTGCTTTGGTTTGTTGTAACCCGCGGTGCACCCGCGTGCGGACGGGGGACAGGGCGCGGGCGCAGTGACGGACCCGTTCCAAACGACACCCGACCGGACCCGGGGGCAGGGAGGGGCCTGGCCACCCGAACCGCGGCCCCGCCAACGGCCTTCGGACTGCTGCGTGGCCCACACGCCTGAACACTCGGTGGGACGATGGCTTCGGATTGGAAGAGAGAACCAGGCCCGAATTTCACTGCCTTGGCAAAGGCTGTGGGTGTGGGGCATGCCCAGAGGTTTGCTTAACAACTCAACATCTCCTGCGGGGGGGGGGGGGGGTGGCGGGGCGGGTCTGACCCCCCCCCCCTCGGACCCACCCCCCCACCACCGCCCCCCCCCCCCCCCCTCCCACTTAAGTGATTGGGCAAATTTCTCTCCAGGTCTTCAGCCAATCAAACATTTTCTCTGGCGCATTCGGCGCAAGTCAGTTTAGGCCAAACAATTTCTTCGGCGCCTTCGGCGCCTCTAACAACTCAGGGTCTCCTGAAGGAGGCCCCCCCCCCCCCCACAGCCCCACCCACCCACCCCCCTTGGACCCCCCCCCCCCCTCTGGGCATGCCTGCGGCGGCATGGCAGCCCCCCCAAGCGGTCTTGAGACGTGCTGCGTGGATGCATGGGTTTGATGCGGGGGGAGGCAGGGGTGGGCGATTGGCGGTTTGGGAGGTCAGCGGGGTGGGGGATGAGGGCAGAGGTTTGCTTAACAACTCAGCATCTCCTGCGGGGGGGGGGGGGGTCTGACGCCACCCCCCCCCTCGAACACCCCCCCCCCCTCTTAAGTGATTGGGCAAAATTTTCTCCGGGTCTTTGGCCAATTAAAATTTTTCTCTGGTGCCTTCGGCGCAAGTCAGTTTAGGCCAAAAAGTTTCTTCGGCGCCTCTAACAACTCAGGGTCTCCTGCCGGGGGGGGGGATCCTCCCCACAGCCCCCCCCCCCCCCCTTTGGACCCCTCCCCCTTAAGGAAAACTCTGGATGAGGGGCCAGGATGTGGCAGGGAGGGCGAGTGTCGCTGCGGTGCCGCAGAACACCCATTGTGTGCTCGGTGGTCTTCCCGAGGGGCGGCTGTTCTGCTCTCGTCGTTTTTGGAATTTAGATCTGGAAGTACGATGCTCACGTGCAGGGGGTGTGGGGTTACACCCGGGAAAACTTGCGCACATTAAGTTCTTGCAGAAGTTGGGGCGCAATTCACAGCCACTTTTTGAAGGGTTGGTGCATACTTCATCCAATTCGTTTTGAGGATTGGTCCACGGTTGCCCCTCGGCCACTATTACCCTCTCAATCCAACCATCTGGAGGCCTCCAAGAATTGCAAACAGCCATTTGGAAGCTTCCGGGAAGTATCAGCAACGAAGCAAAAGCTTCCAAGAATTGACAATAGCCATCCGGAGGGGGAGGGGTGGTGGTTGGAAGTGGTGGCAGTGGCATGTTGTGTTGTTGATTTCTCATATTTCGGCTTATACAAGGTGCCTTGCAGAGAAGGTTTGCGGTCCAGTGCGGTCTACTTGGGGGACTTCCCAAGGTGAGGATAAACTTGGGGCTAGAGATAAGATACTTAATACAAAGGTAGCGTGCCAGGCATGCGCCGGGCAAACATTCCCCTGGAGGCGCCAGGAATGAACAACAATCATGCAGACACCTCCAGAAGCCTCCCAAAATCAACGGCCTTCATCCAGAAGCTGCAATGAGAGATCCAACACAGATCACAGCTCACAGAGGGGCAGTCCTGGGAAGGTATTCTTGCTTCACACCCCCTCTGAGGTATCCTGTGTTCACCTGACATTGCAAACTGCACGGCCCAAGCTCCCCCAAGTTGTGGAAACCCGCCATGGGACCTGGAGGCGGCCGTGGTCATGGTTCACCAGGTGTTCCATGACCAGATAGCCATCGATTTGTGGAGAGGACCTTATGCCCCCTTTGTATGAGGATGGCGGGGAGGTGGTAGGGCCAACAATGTGTCGTCTCACACTATGGGTCAAGTTCCCCCGGCACAATCTCGAACAGTTTCGATAGTGCTGGGCAGTAGAAAAAAAATTAGCCATCGATTCTTGGAGAAGAGATATGGAATAGGGCAGGGTGCATGTTTCCTTATCACACATAGGGCTGTGTGCCACCAAACAGAATGGGGCAACCAACCAGGTTCCAAAAATGGCAGCAACAGGGTGGACAATAATGCCAATCCATAATCCATAATCCAAGGTGCAGGGGCTGTCAGTGGATTTACTATCTCCAATTGCCTCGCAGAGAGGTTGTTGGAGAAAGGAAACCCTATTGTAACCAGAAAAAATTTTCTTTGGCGCATTTGGTACCATGGATATTTGGGGCAAGTGATGATCTCCCGACGGGGACTCCATGGGGGCAATACCGTATGAAATTGGATGTTGGGCCCCTTGTAAAAGCATCATTATGGGATATAAATTATCCCCCAATGAATTTTTTTTTAATTTTGACCCCTCAGCCCCACGAACTTGGTTCGCCCATTGCGGCCACTGTGTGTTGATCCAGACCTAGGTCTGTTGAACCTTTTTTTGCTCTGTCGACCCCTACCCAACGCCAGGGGTCCCCTTGCAACCCCCCCCCCCCTTCCCAAGAGACCGTCACTTCACTATTTTGCTGGGCAATATCTATTGCAATGGTTTCTGTTGCCCATTTGTCACACACGGCGTTTCCCATCACTGCAAATCAATCAATCACTTGTCTGTTTTCTGTGATATTCTCTCCCCAAAGGCAGTGTATGGGGTGTCATATTGCTTTTTCACAGCCAAGATGTTGCCCCCAAGGCAAGAGTAAGGCTGGTCATGTTGCTGGTAAGGTAGAAACGGGCGTGCTCACACCCGTGGGGATACTTGTGTGCAATACAGCTCATAGGATCTCCAATGCGCCCCCGCCCACCACATAGACACCATACAACTCACAGGCTCGCCGATCTAGTGGGGTGTTGCGTTAAATGATGATGGCTAATGCCCTGTTGTGGGGCCTGGAGTGTGTTTTTCGGCGCTCTATGCACAGCATGTTTGTAGGCATTCTTTGTGTGTTTTTCACCCCGTTTGGCCATTGGGTGCTTCGATGGGTGGGTGGGGCCTTCCCAAGGGGTTGTGTACAAGATCCACACGACACAGCTCAAAAATCAATAATTCCTATTTGTCGGATATTGTGACCACCCATTTTGGTCAAAAGATGTTGGCAAAAGCAATTGATTTTGTATTTGTTTATACATACTACAAAGACCCCACAATGGGAGGCCTACGGGCATGGCAGTCTCCCACTGCATAACTTGGTTTCAGATTCACCTAATCCTCACTGCGTGTCAGATCCGCTACCGCAGTTATTGTTGGATCTTGGTAGAACTGGACAGCTTTGGACTTTGGGAATACCGTGCATGCAATGTGCCCGCAGCATGCCCGCAGCGCGCACACAGTGCAAAATTTTGTATGTCGGCAACTACTTGATCCCTAGTTTTGGCCTTTTTCACTAGTTGGTTGTTGCGTAACAGATTTTTTTACGCTTCTTGTGCAATGAGGATGTGGCACATTTGAGCTGCCACCCATGCCATTTTGCCCATTTTTACCCGGTTTTGTTGCACGTTGTTTGTTTTCGGTGGATGTTGGATTATGATGATGGGGAATCACCGGATGTCGTGTCCATTCACAATGCAACTATTCGGCAGGTGGGTTGTTACACACTCCAAAGCGGATCCCAACCTTCATGGTCATTGCCTTGCTATCTCTAGGAAACAATGTCTTTGTTGATTCTCTTTATGAGCCAACACTTGAACCCTCCATTCGCACTCTCGCAGCATTGCAAATCAATAGCATGGCCTATCAGAAACGGCCCACATAGTGCTGCATATTGCTACAAGTTGGTGCACCAACTTGGCCCTTGATTTTGAGAGGTTGTCTCAAGTACCATACAGTGGGCGAGCTATGCCAGCTCATCTTGGTCTGGACTAAAGAAAAAAGAACCCCCACAATCTTCCATGTCCCTAAGTGCTCCCCTCGCTTCTTCTAGGTGTCTTGCTAAAGGCAATAGAATCTGCATTGTTGAAAGAAATAATTAGCGTTGCTGCCGTGCAGCAACAACAAACTCCTGCAATGGAAAATGGGAGATGCCAGTTAATATCTCGGTACAATGCCCCCTTTGCAGATACAGTGGTGAACTCATATGCTGCTCTCTGAATGCCCAAGTGATATAGACAAGGAAAGCTCCTCAGCTTTATTTGGCCGACGCTAAAATTATGCAGATGACTTTTGTCCAGCCCCAGAGGGTGCAGGGAACAACAACACATTGTAAATGCTGTAAGCAACCTGGTTGCCGAAGAAGAAATGGCTGCCGGCCAGCCGCAGAATTGCGCATATGTTTGATTTCTGTGTGCTCTCTGTCGGCTTTCTGCGTGTCGGAGGGTGGGATCAGGGGGCGCTCGCAATGCACGCAACACAGGCCCACAAACCAGTAATTCCCCGGTTGCCAGCATCGACACCCCCCCTTTAGTGACCGCCCCTGCTGGTGTTCCTCAGCACCCGTGTCCCGATTGCCATGCAATTCCTCGCCGTGGTTTTGAAGGACCACCCGCCCCTTCGCCACTGGCTGATGGCTCCATCTTCATGCGCCACCGGGGCCGATAGTACTGCATCCCAGGCCCCACCCATGCCCCCAGCCCCACTGCACTCCACGTCCCGGACTCAGCCCGTTTCGGCCGAACAAGCCCTACCCCGCTCCCGCCCCAAGCCCAAACCCACCCACTTGGCCGCTGCCCCGGCCCCAGCCCATGGCCCGCCGAGACCCGCCTTGCGGCAGTGCACCCAGGCCCCGTCGAGCGCTGGGACCGCCCACGGCCTCCGCGAAGAGTCAAAGGCACAAGGCGCTACCCCTCCCGTGGGCTCGCCAGCCGCCAGAGACCGTACCCCTCCTCATGAGCTGGCTCAGCCTGCACCTGCGCCGCTGCCTCGCTCAATCCAGGTCCGTTTCCTGCTCCCTGGGCGGGTCTAATTGGGGAATGGGCCAGGGGGGGGGGGGGGGACTCCTGCTGTATGACGTTTGAAGCATTGTCTGGGCGTTCGGCGGCACACTCTGCTACTGACCGTCGACTGGATAGACAGTTTATAGGACTTTAGATGTAGTGAACATCTGTGGACTCCATGCCATCTTGTTTGCTACAGCGAAAGGCGCCTATGACATGTCACTGAAGAGCTTTCCTCTTTGACTTTTGCTTCGCACTTCTGCTTTGTGCCTGACAGTACCGGCCGTGCACACGCATCTGTACCCCATAGCGGGGGTCAGTTTCCAGCTCTCCAACAAATGGGGGTGGACATGGAGCTCCGGGACCAAACGCATGTTTTGACTCGCAAAAGCAGCTTGAAGTCGCCAGGCGGCCCGGACGGGAAATTCGTTGGAATTCCATGGCACATGCCTCAAAATGATGAGGGGGAGCGTGGGGATCATTTTCACACATATTTGCCCCCCACCCTGCGAACTGCCCTTTGAACCACCGGCTGTGTGCAGGCAGTGAACCTCGTTGTTTGAGCAGCATTTCACGTGAAGTTGCAACTACAAGATGTTTTGTTAGAGGTGCACACATATGAAGATTCAAAGCATGATCCCCTTTTGGCTTCACTTTGGGTTTTTGATCGCACGATGGTCTGCACTTACAGTCGTGTGATCCGGACCATTCTTGGAGCTAGCACCTGCACCCAAAATTTGTGACACCTGTCAACACCTGCCCAAAACATTTGTGACAGCTATTGGCAACCTCTTTTCTGCCCATAGGGTGGGTCCTTTGAATGATGAAGTGGATGCAGCGGATGATGAAGGGTCTCCTGGTCAGGGGCCTACGATGCTAAAGTTTTCTGATCATGAGTTGTTTGATGGTGAGGGCAGCTCTTCGGTGTCCTTGCACAGTGACAGCAGTGCCTGCACCACGGCGCTGTGGGCAGCCCCAGAGTCTAGCAGGCAAACAGATTTCTGGGAATTTTTTGAAGCTTGAAGGAGATTAGGGCTGTCTCCTATGGTACAGCCTGCCAACCACAGGCGATGCCACTCCTACACTCCAAGTACAGAGGTCAGTTCTGGCACGCTGCGCTCTGGACACCACAGCGATTCTTCCCTACTCTCTATGAACTTTGACCTGTAACAACCTTCCACTTCAGAAACCAAAGATCAGGCTTGGCTTGATCGATCAGGTCAGCTTCAAGCAAGGCGATGCCCGGATCTCTCGGTATATGAAGTGCGCCTTTCTGTACTGTTCTATGAAAACCGTAACATGGTTGACAAAACACGGTCAAACCAGGCAGAGTAAGATCCACAGAGCAAAGATTGTCGCATAGCAATTGTGTGGCCCGGGCCGATTGAGTTGGAACTGCCGGACAATGCTGCATATGCATACCAGGACGTGCATGTGTGGAGCGCTTTGTTGACCTACGTGCGGCCCCCTCGGCCCCATATTGGTCTGCCCCCCCGCCCCCCAAAAAGAACTCGGTGTGCCACAGTGGAGCTGCCGAACATTGCTGCATATGCATACCGGGACGTGCATGTGTGGAGCGCTTTGTTGACCTGCGTGCGGGCCCACCACCAGAGGTTCAATGGTATTCATCCAATAGGGCCTCAACCACGGCAATACCCGGCACATCCGTTGACCACGCCGATGCAAGCCAATTCAACATGAACTGGAGTCATTTGTTGAGCACTGAATTTGGAATCTTCAAGGCGGCCTTGCTGGTGACCACATTCCTCTTACAAGCAAAGACAACGAGGGATTAGGGAGCGGACCGCGTCGCATGCCATCAAGAGACATGGGTGAAACTGTAATGGAAATGGTAATACCTTTTACAGCTTGGAATCGTGGCACTTCACTGTCGAATAGTGGGTCAGTCTACCAAATCACCCCAATACACGCACCAGGCGCGCACCGCGTATGGTACTCCCCTGCCGTCTGCGGCGCTTCTGTCGTGATGATGCTGGGGCACACCCGCTCCACGTGCTAGTGTTCCATCTTTGGCCTTCGTGGATGGTGGCCCTGGAAATGCTGCGGATCCTGTTCATTCTGCGCGCTGCATATTCAATGACAGTGGTGCAATTTTGGCCTTCGGGGAACGTTCGCATGCGTTGCGGTCTAATACAGGGGCGGGGGGGGGGGGTGTTTCGTGGCACTTTAATTTCGCGTGGGAAATTTCGCGTTTCAAATTGACCGCGAAATTTCCCACGCGAAATTGCGGGTTCTCCGCGAATTTCTCGCACACTAGCGGTACACACTGTGGACTCTGGCGGGTGGTGATGCACTCAATCATGGGGCTAAGCGAAATTTCCCACAGGGAAATTTATCACCGGGAATTTGACTTGGCACAAGATTTCCCCCCCTCCTGTACAGTGCAGCTTGTCCACAACAATAGCTACGCCTGTCCCCGCTTGCCCCGAGCAAGGGCGACGCCGGTCCCACCCGCCCGGCCAAGCGCCCGCCCCTCCCCCCCCAATGCCCCCCGCCCTCCGCAGGTGACGTTCACCACCAGCTGCGTGCTCATGCCCCCGAAGGCGCAGTGGGCCCGCTTCGTCGCGATCAAGCGGAACCACATGAAGCCCTCCATCAAGCGGCCCCCCTACCCCCACGTCACCCTCGTCGCCCCCTTCGTGCCCCCCGCGCACCTCCCCGCCGCCGCCGCCCTGCTGCGCGCCGCGCTGCAGGGGGTCGAGCCCTTCTCCCTCCGGTTCGCCTCCTTCGAGCTGTTCGACAACCGGAGCAACAGCACGCTGTACCTGCCGCCGGAGGAGTCGCGCCCGGGGGCCCTGCGGGCCCTGCGCGACACCTGCGTCGCCCTCGTCCCGGACACCCTCGCAGCCGCGGCCGCGCGGGAGAAGGCCTTCGAGGCGCACTTGGGGGTGGGCTTCTTCCCGGACCGGGCGCGGGCGCGGGCGTGCCAGGCGGCGTACCAGGCGGAGTGGGAGCCCATCGACTACGTGGTGCGGGAGGTGTACTTCGTGGCCCGGCCCGCGCAGGACGCGCCGTGGGAGGTGAGGGCGGTGGTGCCGCTGGGCCGGGCTCCCGGGGCGCCGCTGATCGCCGTGGGGGAGACGACGCGGCTGTGAGCGGGCGGCGGGGCGGGGGGGGGGGGCGCGTGGTGCACCGCGCCAGAGACAGTGCAGGGGAATGGAGTGGCACGTTGTTGTGCTGATGCAGACCCCATCCCCTTCGCCCCCCATAACCTTCGCCTTCCTTGTCTGGTGTGATATGCAAGACCACTGCTGGTGTTCCAAGATGATTTGCGGCCCGATTCCCCCCCTTTTTCTCGTAAGATGCGGCTCGTCCAAGATACTGCGAGCTTATCAGGGATGCGTCAGAAGGGAAGGGACCTCAGAGGCGGCCCCAGAGGCGATTAGGCAGGCGGTTGGTGAAGGTTCCCGAAGCGGTTGGGGGCGGTTACTGTCGGTTACAAATGCCATTGAGGCCGGCACTTGGCGTCAGGGAGACAGTGGCTGGGCATAGGCTGGGCGTCCTGGAGGGGGAGGGGGGCTGGTACCTCCGCCCCTTCCAATGCATCCCTGGAGCTTATGTACCGTGTTGATGTGGGGCCGAAGTGACTTCGCGGTGTTTTTTTTTGGTTCCGCACTCGGTTCCGATGTGGAGGGAATGCCACGTCTGCATTCCCGGCCGCTGGTGCCCCGGCACACAACGTTGTTGACGGGTTTCTCGTTGACCCGGATGTGGTCCAGCGCCAGCGTACGCAGGGCGATGGGGTCGCAACCCGGGGACCGGAGGGTGTCGTTGCCATTGGCACGTCGCCGGCTGTCCTTGTGTTGTTGCTCCACAGCATCTCAAGAATATGCAGCGCGCAGAATGAACAGGATCCGCAGCATTTCCCGGGCCAGCATCCAAAAAGGCCAAAGGTGGAACACCAGCACGTGGAGCGGGTGTGCCCCAGCATCATCACGACAGAAGCGCCGCAGACGGCAGGGGAGTACCATACGCGGTGCGCGCCTGGTGCGTGTATTGGGGTGATTTGGTAGACTGACCCACTATTCGACAGTGAAGTGCCACGATTCCAAGCTGTAAAAGGTATTGCCATTTCCATTACAGTTGCACCCATGTCTCTTTCATGGCTGCCTGCCGGCATCACTGTGAAATGCACCCGATCAAATGGTGATAGGGTGCCTGCCACGGTCATCTCCGCCTCCGAGTGTGCAGTACGTGAGCATCGAGTAACCAAGGAACCAAGGAATGGCCTTTCCCCTGTGGTTTGTTCCAACACGTCAGGCGGCGCGGGCGCGTTGCAAATAGCCCCCCCTGCAGCTGTCACTATTACACACCAAAGCAAACAAATGGGTCTTCCCTGTACTCTGAAAGCGTGGCTGATGCGGGCAGCTTACTGTGTAGTTTCGGAAGGAGAAGACAGTGTCCCCCCTCTTTGCGAGGGCCTGTCCCACAGATACTATACGACTCTGGCCTCGCGCCGTAGTGTAACATGCCCCTGCTGTGAACTCACCTTCGCAGCTGTCGGACTATGTTTACTGGAAAAAAAATGTCACACACCAAAGCAAACCATTGGCCAGCCCTCTGGTTCACCCCAACTCAATGCAGGGCTGAAATTCAGGGGCATCAGGGCAATGCGGACCTTCCAAATCTCAAGGAAGTGCTTGCCAGCCCCAAGCTGCTGTCGGTTCACCAGGAACCACCGTCCATCAAACAGCCGAAAAACATCAACTTTAGGCCTTTTGGGGGGCCCGTGGCCCGGGCTACATGGGCCTGGCGGCTTCTGCGCGGGTCCCCTTGGTGCTAGAGTACCCGTATTGTCGCCAAATGATCCCCAAAACCCATCCCAAAGGCGACAGAGGGATTTTGGAAAACGTACGGCACAATTCCCGCATGACATGGCGGAGCGTAATGATGCGATGTGGTGCAGGCGCGGCGGTACGCCCGTACATTTTGGGGGAGAAGGGCACTGCAGCGATGCATGTTGGTGGTGCTGGGGGCAACGGGGGCAACGGCCAGGCCAAGGGTGCACAACCCGGGGTGTTGCGCCCCTGTGCAACCAGCACCCCCCCCCCCCCCCTCCAGGCACTGGCATCACGGGCAGCGAACGGAATGGCAGTGAATCGCAGGCGGTACTTGGAGCCAAGTTGACACCGTTTTGAGTGACGCGCACATGCTGCGTCCTGTCCGCGATACAGGGTGTCATGTTGATATGGGGCGATGGGGGGGAGGTGGTAAGGGTTTTGAGGTGATGGTCCGGACAACGCGTGGAGGAGCAGGGCACCTGGGGCTCACGCACACGGAAACACAGGGAGGCAGGTTGTGGACCGCCTGAGAACGGGGGTGTGGGGACAGCAAAAACAGTCAAACGACCCCTGCAACAACCAGCACAACCCCCAATACGCCGAATACTGGGCGCCGCTGACGCGCAAACGGCACATCCCGCCACACTCAGCACAGCCCCAACACACCAACCACTGGGCTCCGCGAATGCGGAAACGACACCAGCAGGAGCACCGGCCGCAGCGGCCGACAGAACGCAGCGACCTGACGCAACATGCGAAGGGAAGAACGGGTGACTGTCCAGGGCCCCGTAAAGAAAGGACAACCGGACGGAATGTCACACAGGGGGGGGTGGTAAGGGTTTTGAGGTGCTATGACACCACAACAGGGCGACCCTTAGGGGGCGTACCGTGCGCTGTGCACGCGCTGTGCGCGCGCTGTGCGAAAAGTTGGCCGTTCTCCACCACCGGGAGTTCGGTAAGTTCAGAAGATTGGAAGGATGTCATTGAATGGCTGCTGCAGTGGACGGGGCTATAGGGGGCAGAATTTAGGTCCCTGGGACCCATGGCAAGCATCAGATGTTTGAATTTTTGAGATTGGAATTGGTTGTGCATGATTCCGTAGGTGGGTCGTTTTCGGGGCTGTTACCCAGATAATCACCGTAATAATTGGCGCTGTGCGCGCGCTGTGCGAAAACGCCCCCTTACGGACGTCCACGTTTTGTTTTGTTCCAGACTGCACCCAGGGAGCACTCTAGTTACCGCCAAACTACCGGTACATTGGTGGTTCTCCTATAACTGTCGGTTACCCGCCAACCGCCGTTGGTTCCCCTCCAACCGCTGTTTGTTTCCCTCCAACCGCCGTCGGGTACCCCCAACCGCCGTCGGTTACCCGCCAACCGCCGTTGGTTCCCCTCCAACCGCCGTTTGTTTCCCTCCAACCGCCGTCGGGTACCCCCAACCGCCGTCGGCTACCCTCCGACCATCGAGCTGCGTTTGATGGACGCAAGCAGTGTGTCTTTTACCCTTAGCACCGCCTGCACTATACATGCAGTCTACTATTTTGAGTTGATGGCACAAGAGGCGAAGGAGTCGTGCCAAAAGTACCAAGGCTGACGGCGGTGGGAAAGGAAGGGGGCCTGGCGCTGTCAGCCGGCTGCTGCTCCGCTGGTATTTTCGGTCAGGCGAATTGAAACAGTCCCCCCCCCCCCCCCCAAAGGTAGTATGCCATGTACGCCCCTGATCCTATAGAACAACGGCCAGGCGTACGGGCTTGAGCCTGGCTGCATGTTTGCCATCCTACAGCCCAACAAGCGACAGCTGACCTGGTACAGTGCCGCAGGGAGGAAGGGACCTTGGCCCTCAACCCCAGCCATTGAACACTCGGACAGCAAGCCAGAGAACAATGATCTGGAACACTGAACTGAGAGCAATGAAGACCGTGGGGCAGGCGCGGTTGGAGCCAATTGCGGTGAAGCAAACCTGACCCATTGTGGCCCAAGGTAGTATAGTGGTCAGTATTTCCGCCTGTCACGCGGAAGACCCGGGTTCAATTCACGGCCTGAGAGCTGATGGACCAGTGTACATAAGGGAGGACAGCAAGAGAACAAGGGCGGAAGCACCCGGACAGTCGCCCAGCAAAAACCTGGACGCACTGCGATGTTGCCGAGAACTTGCTGAGAACAATGGCTGGAATTGTGTATGGCGGGGGCATCCAGTTCAGCCGACCGACCATTTGATGCCCCCCCCCCCCCCCCAGCCCCAACCCCCACTCATTTCGGGGGCCCCTGAGGCACAAGCTCCGGGGGGAAGTGGCCCGAAGAGATGGTCCAAGCGATCCATTTGCTGTTGGCTCTGGCGGCGCGTGCGGCCACCGACCATGATCCCTGACCCATTCTGACTGCCTCCATTGTCTGCCCACGACCTCTCTGTTTTGCGGGGACTAGTGGGCCCATCCCGCCGCGACGATGCACTTCTACTGCCTTCACTGCCTGCAGTCACATCGATCCAAAGAGGGGTCGCATGGGCTCGTATGGAAATCTAGGGATGGCCCCCATTATGCTGCAACTATTGAAAGGGTTGGATCCGTTGACAGGCACACACATGTTCTGCATTTCTGCATCTGTGATCTGCATTGCGTAGTTCCACATGAATTTGAAACAGGACTTTACGTCAGCAGAGGTGTCGCGCCAGCCCTTCGTTAGAGGTGCGCGCGCGCTGCAACCACGACTCCGGTTCGCCCGTTTGGGGGGCCATCTGGGGTTCAGCCTCACCAATCCCGGTCGTGCAGGCTGCCCCGAATCTTCCCGAAATGCATGAGCGTGATTTTGGAACTCAGCCCTTCTTGTGCTCCCGTCGGCATCCCAGCGTGGCAGTTCCCGCTGCATTCCCTGGCACCGGATTCAGCTCATCCTCCCTGCGTGTCATGCCCACTACCACATCGCTTTGTGGGACAATGGTAGCATTGGACGCTTCAGATCCTTGAGTCGGGGAGTTCCCTCGAGTGCCTTCTGGTGAGAGGGCGTCGCCAGTCTGCCATGGCCTGGACCCCGCCCCCCCAAAAAAAGTCATTTCGGAACCCTCTTGTTGCCTTCCTGTCGTGCGCACAGTCACCGGAAGCCTTCTTTGGCACCACCGTATCGTGCTGTCAAGGCAGGTGGTGCAGCAGAATGCCCTGCCACAGGGCTGCAAGACTACCTTGATGGGCCTTTTGCCTCTGCGATGGCGTTCTTGCTATTGTGGGTGAGGATGGTATTGACCGCTGCTTGCATTTGTGCTGCCTGTGCTCCCGCTGCCCTGGCTTCCAGCAACATGTTGGCTCGGATATACAGTACCCCCCCCGCCCTTTGTCTAAGCACCCCCCCCCCCCCCTTGTCTAAGCTACCGCCTTGTCTAAGCTACAGCGGGCGTGGGGACTGTATTAATTCCGTACCTAACTTAATTTGGTACGAAATGTAGTGCAACTGCATAAGACACGGTTTTTGTGACAAATCTGCCAATTACATCGGGTCATGGTCACATTTGTTGTGATTGTTTGCCCACTTGAACCCACGGAGCACTGATTTTGGGGATATTTGCACATTATCTTCCCCTTTCTTGGTGGTGGCGTGTGTGTTGGTAGTTGTATGTGTCGCGCGCACGCTACGGCCTTGTCTAAGCTACAGTAGGCGCAGTAGTCTGCAGACGGAAAAGGACATTTTAACCAGTCTGTTTCGGATGGGATGGATCGTCGAAGATTGCATACCGACAGCAAACTGGGGGCTATGGGGTGTGGTACGGGGTGGGGGATGAGTGAAACAGGTCTTTTGTTCTGCTTAGCATGACGAACAGAGGAACAAGCCAATATCTGGAGGCAATTGTCCCCCCCCCCCCCCCCACGGCATTCCGGCAGGGGGGGGGGGGGGGCTCCCCCTTGGACCCCCTCCCCCCCTCCCCCCTCAGCTCAAGTGCACCCGAAAACCTGGGTTTTGGGAATATTTTTTAGTCATGGGAAAAAAATTTTCGGCGCCTTCGGCGCATGCCTTACACTGTGTACATATTGCTCCATGTGTGCTCCATATACCTTGTTTCCCAGACTACCATGCCCCAACACTCGTTGTCAGTGTATTTCAGCTCCCCAGTCCCACCGTTGCCACGCGCAAAACGTGAAGACGTAATTGACGCTCTATTTTAGGTTTAAAGATAGGATCACCGGTCATAAAAGACAAAAAGCCGAGGTACCCTTTGATCCGGAGTTAGTGGATGATGAGGCACTGTCTGACAATTTGTCTGTTGTCTCCCATTCAGGCAGTGACTCAGGTTCGTCATCATCATCAGGTTCCAGTTCAGGCGAGTCTAATTCTGACTGACAAGGAAGATCACTGTCATTTGGCATGAGATGGTGAATGTCCCGCTTTGTTGTAGTTGTTGTGTATTGGTGAGATGTGGGACCTCTGAATTGACATTCAATGATGAATTTCCTTTGTTTACGGCCGACAGCATGACATTTCCATGTGCTCAGTTCTAATTCTCATTCTAATTTTTCTGTTCCTTGTGGATTGGGTATCTTCCGGCAGGGGGGGGGGGGGCTCCCCCCTGGACCCCCCCCCCCCTCCCCCCCCCCCGTTCAAGCAAGTCCCTCCCCCCCCCCCCCCGCTGGTCCAAGCAACACCCCATGTGCTGGAAGGGGAGCGCCAGAGTGTGAGCTGAGGGGGGTGCTGCATGCGCTGTTACAAATCCAACACCGGGAGCGGTTGTTGGTGGTGATGGACTCAGAATACATTTACAAGGGTGTTACTGCAGGCTGCGGGCTAGAGCCCATGGAGGACCCAGCGCTGACCTCTGGAGATGATTCCGGGGGAACAGGGGCCACAGAGCCGGAGGTGGACACGTCGTTAGAGGAGGCATCCGAAGAGTCAGCCAGCGATGGGTTTTCCACAGATGTCAGTGACAGGGCGACGGAGAGGGCACAGGGGGTCCTGTTTGAACGCCTTGGGGTGGGATATGGACTACAGCACAGATGGAAATGGCTCATGGCGTCGGAAGGGCATTCACACCACACATAGCTGTATACGCCGGGTGCAGCCGCACCCACTCACGGTGCCGCCGGAAGATGTGTCCACTCAACAGCACTAGGTGCTTGTGTCTTTGACAGGGATGGGTACTTTCCTTGCGGATCCATAACCTATGAAGCCACCACTGTGACTCCAAATGGGCAGAAGGGTAATCAAGGGCAATCTTGACATAGCCTCAAGGCACAGTCCTGACCCGGAACCCTATCGATGGAGGCACCTAATGGCGCGTTGCCGAACACTTGTGGCGGTGCCTGACAGCGCATTGCTGAACTGCACGAGCAATGTGTGTCACGGCTTCGCCGCGTTGACATATGAAGTACCCCCCCCCCCCCCTGTCCACCCCCCCCCCTGTCTAGCACACACACACGCCACAGAACACGGGTTCGAGCCCAGGTCCCGGTTGGCCTGCCGTGGAGCCGTTGCTTTTGTTCTTCTGGGAAGCAAGTCTAACCGGCCCAATGGGGGGTGCAGGCTCTTACCCAAACGGGCCAAGAAACATTCGATAGCCGCTGACTGAGGTGAGCACAAGGCAATATTCGGCCCTCGTTTGAGGTGTGCTGCAGCGCAGCAGGTCAAACAATGAACTGAGGTTTGTGGCGATGACCATATGCCTGTGACACGGGGGCATATGTGAGCTCTGTATCCGTTGCTTTATGGCCCCCCATGTCCACCCCCCCCCCTTGTCTAGCCCCCCCCCCAGGGGGGACCATCACTTGGTGACAGTCCCCCCCCGGGATGGGGGGGGACTATCGCCCCGGGGGGGGGGGGGGGGGGTTGGGTTGGGTTGGGCTGGCGGCCTCATGCAGGAGCAGGCCCTCGGGTGTGGGCTTCCTTCCCTGCCCCTCCACGAGGCTGAACTACCTGACTGTCCGGTTCCAAGGCCGAGCGGACTATCGACAGCCACCTGACCCCACCGAAGCGCAAGTGGGCGGAAGATACCGTCGTCCTGTGTGTAGGCGCGCGCGCGGGCAGGGTGTGGGCGGGGGCTGGGCCTTGCGTGTGGGGGGCAAGTGTGGCCTGGTGCTCCAGGCCCGGTGGGGCAGGCCGTGGGAGCCTGACGCTGAGCCCACCGGGGAGTAGTGGGCCAGGGCATCACATCCTCCTGGTCACAGAGACACGCTGCCCGCCCGTCCCACGACTGCGTACGCACGGGGACGGGTGTGCGCCGGGCACGACTGGGGGGGACCCGCGCTCCTTGACTGCCTGTAGGCACAGGTGGCGCCGCTGTACTAGCTGGGTCCCACACTCCCACGGCCTGGGGCGCTGGTGGCAGGTGGAGGGGTCCCTGGGCGCGCTGAGCGCTTCCCTGCCCTGGGACCTGCCCGGGAAGGTTCCCGGGTGCGGCGCTGCTGCCCCGTTAGTCCTGGGGGCCCCTAGGGCACACCACCGGACTGGCCCCTCCAAGGGGGAAGGGGGGGGGGGGGTTGGCAGGTGGGTGTCAGGCCTCCAGGGGTCACCCACAACTGCACTGGAGTGCACGGGGCAGTGCTGGCCTAGGCGTCTGGGATGAAGTTGGAGGGGCACGCGCACACCTGGAGGTTCCCTGGGCAGGCCGCCCAGGGGATACCCACAGCGGTCAAGCTGTGAGCCCTTCACAGCCTCCACTTTGCAGGCCCCGAGGGCGCCGACTCCGTGCACCCCTCCCGTCGGGGGCGTAGGCTGGGGGCGTAGAGGGGTAGGGGTGGATGTGTATACCTGTCCGTTCATTGGTTCGTGGTGCTCACTTGCTGGGGAGAGGTGGACCACCTGCTGGGTTACCATGCGGGTCCCAGGCCCCAACATACTCGTCGATGGGCATCGCCCCTTGTTCGCGAGGGGAGGGACCTCGATCACCATGTGTCGGCCTGCAGTGAGGGTGCAAGGGCATGCTGGGGGGGAGGGGGGGTGTACCGGGCCCGCCTTCAGTCCGGCTCTATTTCTGTTGGGGGGGGGGGTAGGGGCAGCAAAAGGTCCACCCCTGTTTCCTGGTCCCCAAGGGGAACCAGCCCACGGCCTGCACCCTCGCTTTGTGGTGGCTGTAATTTGGGCCGACTGGGGGGGGGGGGGGGGGGGGGGGGGGGCTGCACAAGGGGGGGGGGTGAGGGCACTGTTGTGGATGCCAGAGTGATTCTGGAGGGTGACGACCATGGTCGATTCATGGCCCAGCAACGCTTGTGCCCAAGCCACCCCAGGCGTTGCGTCCGTCAATTTTTGCGTCGTGGATTTTGGTGGTGCATTTTTCAATGGCAAGGCAACGATAGCGACGCCTGTGCATGAGCCGTGCATACCACTTGGAACAACACATGCACACTGGGAAGCCGAGCCCCTAGGCGGCAGGGGTTATCCAGCCACCTTGCCCACTTGTGGGGCACCTCTAAATCCGTCCCCCGCTGTGAAGCGGTGGGGACCCCCCCGGCGGCAGGGGCTATGTAGCCACCTTGCCCACTTGTGGGCCACCTTTGATTCTACCGGTGTGGCAGCCTCCCACTGCATCACCTGGTTTCAGACTCAACCAATCCTCTCACTGCGTGTCAGATCCGCTACCACAGCCAATGTGGGATCATCGCAGCACTGGACAGCCCTGACCCTTGATCCCAAGGGGTCATCTCGAGTACTGTGAAGTGAGCAGGCTATGCCGGCTCATCTTGGTCAGCACCAAAAAAAAAAGCACACCATTTGGAACAACACCATTGTGCGCCGATGCTTCCAGCTGCTGAACACCGCACGCCAATGCGTCCCAGACGTGCATGTGCGGCGCGCTTGTTGACCTGTGTGCGGCCCTCGACGCTTTGGGGGGGGGGGGGCGGGGGGACTTCCTGCGATGATCAGGAGGCGCACACGCCGTTCGGTCTTGCAGGCCTTCTTCGATGCCTCGCAAGATGTCCGCATCCCCCGGGCGGTGGTGTGAAGCACGGATCTTACTCAAGGAGCGCATGCAGATGTCCTTCGACGAGACCACCGAGCAGCAGTACTTCGAGGCCAACTGGCGGTACACCGTCACCGTGGGGCTCCTGACCGCGCTGGCGCTGTGGGTCTTCGACGGGCTGTCGCTCATCCATAACTTCTCCCGGATCGTGCTCGGCTTCTGGGCGGCCGAGACGGTCGTGCTGCTCCCGTTCCTCGCGTTCCTGGTCCCGGCGGAGCGCGGCTGGGCGCGCGCGCTCCTGTGGTGCCTGGACCGCCGCTGGACGCTGCTGTGCACGACGAACCTCATGGCGGTCCTGATCTTCGGGCGGCTGGTCGTCTCGCACGCCGTCGGGCCGACGTTCTTCTACTACGGCCCCGCCACCCCCATGAACCTGCCCATCTCCACGATGTTCTGCCTGTACTACTGCCTGGTGTCCGGGCTGTTCCACATCTGGCACGCCCTGGCCCTCGATGTCCTCGTCATCGCCGCGATCGCGTGCGTGGTCGGCCTTGGGGTGACCCCCGACGGCTCGAGGTCCCTTCTGCTGCCTGCTCTCCCTGCCCACTCACTTTCACTGCCACGTTGGGCATGGGGAAAATTGGCTTGCGCGGGCGGGGGGGGGGGGGGGCAACGGCCGACAGAAAGTAGCGACCCGACGCAACATGCGAAGGGAAGAACGGGTGACCGTCCAGGGCCCCGTAAAGGAGCAACAACCAGACGGAATGTCACACGGGGGGTCATTCGAGCCCCCCAAAGGAGGGGGGGGGGTCCAGGAAAGGGGCTCTCATGACAGGCCAGTCCCCAAGAGGCTACTCCATTACCTCTGATGATGACTCACCAACTGCGCTGCGAAGCGGCCCGGAAGATTTTTTTTCAAGAAAAATTTTCCCGCATGATACATCCCTCAAAATGATCAGCGCATCGTGGGGATCATTTTGAGTCATATATGTTGTGGTACCTCAGGACCCCCCCCCCCTGTCGGCTCGTTGGGCGTCCCTGTCACGGGAGCCCAGAAAGGGGGGGGGGGGGTCCGGGAAAGGGGCTGGAACGACACCCCCCCCCCCGCGCAAGCGAATTTTCCCCCAGCCTTGACTGGTTCATTTCCCCCTCCCGGAGCTGGACCTGCGCCACCAGTGCTACACGGCCCTTTGTCGTGTGCAAGATCTGGCAGTAACACAGAGGCTCTGCACCCGCCCCTCCCCCTCCCCGACCCATGACCAGCAGGTCTGGCTGATTGAGTGCCAGCCTTTGAGCAAGGACCTGATGGCCTGGTGAAGGCATTCCACGTAAGTAGAATGCAAGCCAGAGGTTTTGGCTGGTATTTGGCTGGCATGGCCAAGCAATGGACAATTGGGCTTTGAGGAGAGCTGTATTATAATTGCAGCCGATTGGAACTGCCGCACCATTTCTGCGTATGCACACCAGGACGTGCATGTGTGGAGGGCTCTTTGACCCGCGTGCGGCCCCCCCTCCCCTGGGCATGGAGAACAAAGATGCATTGACGCCTTGCTGTGGAGTGCATTACCTCAAGTCTGCAGTTTTTGCAGCACTGTCTGTCTGTTTTTCTATCCCTACCCAATGCTCTGCGGATCAGCACACTGCTGCCAACAGAGACGGCAGCTACGAAGTCCCCCCCCCCCCCTTGCAATCCGACTGTCACTGTCACTGGGACTGTCATTTGGCCCAAAAAGCATAGGAAACACTAAGCGCCGAAGGCGCCGAAGAAAAATTTCCTTTGGGTTACACTAGAACTGGGGTTGGGGGGGGCCGTCACTTGGTGACCGCCCCCCCCCCCCCCCCCGACCAGGAGGGGCCGAATGGGGCCAGCGAAAGCAACTCAGGAAGGGAGTGACCGCTGACCGGTATGCACGCCTAACCCGGTAGAGCCCCGAACATCAGAGAACAGCATGACCTCGAGAAACGCCGAACGCTGAGAGCGGGACAGTGGGCGATGACAGCTGTGGGGCAGGCACAGCCAGAGCCTAAAGCGGACAATGCTACCTGACCATTTGAAGCCCCTCATGGGGGGGACCTGGGGGGGACTGAGCTAATCGGGGCCAGTAGGGGGCAGAGTGGAGGTCACCCAAGTTGGCCCAAGAAACATTCGATAGCCAGAGGGCGAACTCAAGGCAACATTCAGTACCGATTTGGACCAGTGTGGGCAATGACCTATGGCCTGTGACGCGGGGGTCATATGGTAGCCAAGTATCCGTGCTTCATTCCCCCCCTGGGGGGGACCGGCCTGACATTAGGGGGGGGTTACAAAGGGGACCGGGGGGGGGTATACCAATGGTGCCCCTGGGAAGTGTGTTGCGCAGTGGCCCACCGCCCCCAACTCTCCCATCCCTGATGGGGATGAGGCCGCCCTCTTAGGGGCTTGTCCGGGACTGCCAGGCAGTGCCCGGGATGGCGCGGGTGAATGGATGTCCGCCCTTCCAGAGGCAGCAGGGCCTGCCCCTGCAGCACTACACCGATTACAGCATGCGATCTGACCGGCAGCAGCCACGTGAACGCACGGGGCATGGCCAGGCAACCACTGAGCAAACGTAACCGAGGTTGGCCGTGGAGCCTCTTGTTCTGTTGGCGCCGAAGGCACCCTGCGACAGGACCCTCAAGGAAGCAATGGAGGGACTCAGCGCTCTCAAGCCCAAGGCCAACACTCCAAAATATGCACCCTCTCGTTGTCTGTTTTTCTATCCATTCAATCCCACCGAATTAGGTCTCATACGCGTCATGTCCGCTATGGAACTGAGCTGTGGGACAATTGTACCGCTGGACTGCTCTGATTTCTGATTCCGAGAGCTCTCTCGAGTACCGTTTGGTAAGAGGGTTTTGCCAGGTTACCCAGGTCTGACCCCCCCCCCTCCCAAAATCCAATCTCTTCCAGAATGATGACATTGAGTTTGTTGAGCTTGAAACATTCGATAGCCCATGTGGGCAAACTCAAGCAACGTTCAGCACAATGATGAGCGATGACCGTATGGCCTGTGTTACGGGGGTCATGTGGTCGCTAAGTATCCGTTGCCTCACAACCCCCAAAATCCAATCCACTACTTAGGGGGAGCATCTTTTTTTGACCATTCCCCACCCATGCCTGTTTTTGCCCCCACCTCACCAAACAATCTGGAGTACCTTCTCGCCGTGTCTAAGAATCCGGCCCATCCTTTGCACCCAGTTAATGACGATGGCAAGGG
>OZ038403.1:10882684-10885184 GCA_964036045.1 Eutreptiella sp. 'Long Island Sound 2002'
CGCTACAATAATTATTTCCAGGCCACTTCCCCAATCCTTGGTGGTTTCTGCTTTGTTCTTCCAGGTGTGTTTGTTCTATTTTGGGTTGGATTGTTGTGGGTACGATATTTCACCTGCCACGCTTTGCTGTTAATGCAGCTCAGAATGCTCTGGAAGTCAGGTTTTGGTAAATATGCCCTGTCCCTTTGCAGGGGTGCCCGTGGCCCCAGCCCACCCATTCCTCCCTCATATGATTTTTGGGCAGTGATGGCAGGATGGGGGGAGGTGTTGTTTGGGACTTCCCTCATGACAACCGGCGTGCCCATGGCTGTGCCTGAAATTGGGATTGGGGCTTCTGGTGTAGTTAGAATGTACAGTCTGATGTCCCTGTGCCAACTTGTTAAACAGTTGGGGCTTGCAACGTGCAACTGTCAACTCATGCCGCTTTTGAACCGGACTGGGGCCTTGGCGTCTGGGGCTTGTTGGACGCCAGTTTAGACCCGTGCCCACGGCGTCCCATGCCTGTGCATTACAGACCAAGTTGTACCCCCCCCCCCCCTTGCGCTAACACGGGCTTGTCCAAACACGGAGACCCCGTGTTTCCGCACTTTTGGTCCTTTTTTTGACCCGTCGTTTTTGCGGTTCTGATTGAATAGAGAACGTGGTTTATAGCTTTGTGCAGGATGCAGGAAGGGTCAATATGGGTGACAAAGTGTTGCTACAGCTATAATTCCATGTGCTCTTGCACTCTGGGGTGTATGGCGGTTTGTTGGACACTCTTTCATAGTCATGAACGATTCTCTTTTCGCTGCTGGACAGCCTGTCACATACCAGCGGTACACAAACAATGGGTTTGTGCCTGCTCGAGTTTTGGGTCCCTCAACACGAGGTGAGCAGTACATTCACATTGTGTATGAGCGCAATGGGCATGAACAAGAGCATCATGCACCTCTGGAGCGTGTCTCCTTCCCCATACCATCACCTTCACTCTCGGATGGGGCTCCCTCGCCGCCTCTTTCTGCTCCCAAGGCAGCCCCGAAGCCAGCCCCAAAAGGCAAGCATGTCCAGCTCTTCAAGATGAAGCGGAAGGTTGGCAAGGGGTTCTATTCAGTGCCTGTCAATCAGAATGAAAGTGACTGAGTGACACCTGAGTTGTGTGGCTAAAGAAAAATGACTTGTGCTATCATGTTGGGAGGGTTAAGGTTGGGCTATGCCTGCAACTTGTGTTCCGCAGTATGTGCCGCGCGCTAACACGGGCTTGTCCAAACACGGGGACCCCGTGTTTCCGCACTTTTGGTCCTGGAACCAGAACCTGGCCCGTGTTTGCGCAAGGGGGGGGGGGTAGGGTAATTGCAGAACAGCTTTCATACTGCATGCCAAGGTGACAATGGCTTTGAATGGCTTTGAAAAGCTATTGCCGGTTTTAAAGTACGAGAAGGTATGCCTATAGGAATGTCGACAACTTTGCGAGGTGATAAAATGTATGGCTTCCTTGATCGTCTTATTAATTTATCTTTACCAAGGATTCGTGATTTTCAGGGGGTTAGTTCGAGTAGTTTTGATGGCTATGGGAACTATTCCTTAGGTTTATCAGAGCAATTAATGTTTCCGGAAATATCTTTTGATAAGGTAAATCAGTTGCAAGGAATGAATATTACTATAGTGACAACTTGTAAAACGGATCAAGAAGGTTTTGCATTATTGGAAGCTTTAGGTATGCCTTTTTGTTAGTGTTTTTTGATTTATTTTAAGATTTTTATCGTTGAAGTTTAAGAAGTTTAAGAAGTTTTATTAAATAAATGGTAAATGATATTGTTAGTGACATGATCACTCGGATTCGTAATGCGAGTTTGGTCAAAGCTCCAAAAGTTTATGTTCCTTATACTAAATTAACTTTTGGGATAGCTGAAATTCTTAAAAAAGAGAATTTTATTCAGAGATTTGAAATTAAGAGTTTTGTACCTGCTGCCGCCCAAGCTTAATGACCGCCTCTGCTGGCCACCTGAGCTCAATGTGCACCTTATCTTGCATGCTACCTGCGGCTGCCCATGGTCTTTTGGGGACTAGTTTTCTTGCTCAATACCCATGATGCTTGGTGTTTGACTGGATCAAACACGGACTGGCCATGCTCTACCCAATGTTACATCCTGCTTCTTGCTGCTTGGTGTTTGATTGGATCAAGCATGGAATGGGAAGCACAAGAGGAGTGCTGCGCATTTGACCTGAGAAAGCACTTTCATCCACTTGTGCATGCTCAGTGGTGCGACAAGAACTAGGATGCTGGGACTCATGGGGGCCGTTTCTGCACAGCGTGCACACAACAACCATTTTTGTGATAATTTTGATGGAACCAACCTCAAACCACCCATACACTCAAGACCCAGCACTGGACCTCACAAAGTGATGCAACCTTCATGTCCCCAAGGTTTGCGCATGGCATTCTACCAAGTATCCAAACCTTCTCCTACCCCCCCCCCCCCCCTTGCGCAAGCACTGCCTTGTCTACGCACATGAGCCTGTG